>CCAG010009912.1:0-11680 GCA_001077435.1 Glossina morsitans morsitans
CCCTTTAGGGAAAACTTTTTTTTTTAAAAAAAAAAAAAAAAAAATTTAAAAAAAAAAAAAAAAAAAAAAAAAAAAAAAAACTCGCCCATAAATTATTAAATACATATTTTCATTTATTTTTTTTATGTAAATTGTTTTTTAATTTGAATTATTATTATAATGTTATTTTATATAAAAACTTAATTTTATTTAAATGGTAATTATTAGAAGTTAAATTACGTAAAAATAATTTTTGTTTTTTGTTTTTTTTTTTTTTATATCGTTATTATGTAAAATAATTTAGTAATGTGCACTTGACTGTCGTACAATCGGGCAGTGATGTAAATAAGTAACAGGATAGTTTATAATCATAAATAAATTCACAAGTGGGGAAACTGAAAATATACAAACAAAAAAAACTAAATAAATTAAAAAAAAAAAAAAATTTGAAAAGTTATAAAAAAAACACATTAAAAATTAAAAAAAAAAAATAAATAAAAAAACAACAAAAAAATAATTGTAAAATATTTCGCTAACTGGAGTCGAGACAGTCCGTCGCAGCTTTTCTAACTTCACACATTCGATAACATTATCCAATACTCGTGCAAGCAATGCTTTGTTTCTTAAAAATTTTTCTCCTTCTCCCGCTTTTAAGTTAAAGTTTTTTGCATATTAGGAGCAAGCAAGTTACGTCCACTTATGCGGAGTTTTATAGTTAAAATATTTTTACGAATTGTAAGTTAAAATATTTTCATCATTTTGAGTGCGACTATGGGAGATACGTTCCAAGTTTTGCGGCGTTGAGCAGCAGATAATAGACAAACACTCAAACCGATGAAGATCGGCGAACCTAAATCGACTCATCACTAGATATATTCTGGGATATATTTAGATATTACGTAAGTAAGTAAGTTTCTATGGCATATTTGGCTGTTATCATGCACGGACGGACGAGCCCGGTTTTAATTCCATTTTTGTACAGATACTTTAAGATCAACTTTAGGATATGCCGCGAAATTTTGATGTTTATGACCGTCGTATAGTGGTATGAGTAATGAGCAATGTTGTTCTCAGTTTATGTGACGCTGTCGATGTGCACTTCAGTTGACTTGGTTCGTTTTCAGGATTAATATGAACTTTCGCTGTTTTTTTATTAAATTTGAGGGCGCGACAGGCGAATGTTTATCGTAAATGAATACCCATATGAACAGACGGACGGATCTACACACGCCTGGATCAATTTCGAATTTGATCAAGACTGATCAAGAATATTATATACATTGCGAACGTTTTGGCATAATGAATGTATCAGCCCTCGTTCGGAGGGCTTATAAAATACCTACAAGGCTTTATTTGCCAAGGGCAACATGTTTGTGTTGATGAGGTATTTCGAACTTTCTGCCTAAGGAAATTCAAAGCAACTTAAGATACGTTATCGCGAATTTTCACACGAAAACACCTCGCGCCACTTTAAGTACAAATTCGTACGAAACATTTTTGAAAACCTCTGGAAACAGCTTATTGCTTAATGTTGAGATTATGTTCGATCGTTGGAGCTAAAAAATTCAATACCCGATTAAAAATTTCATTTGATCGCCATAAACGGTCACGGATCGCCCCGAATGGAAAGCGTTTTGTGGAAGTTTAAAATTTTCGCAAATATGTTTACATTATGTCTGCCGCTTCTACCCTTTCACATTCAAAACGGGTAAGAACATTACAGTATGGCAACGTCGACGGCTAAATAGTCTACGCCACTTCGCCTAGAACAGTTATTCACTCGTTTAATACGAGAAAAAGTCCACATTATTTTCATATAAAGCCACAATTGTTATGAAAGACCGCAGGTTGGATAATTAGACCTGATCTCCATATAAGAGCCTGCCATTCTTTAAAACAATGTGTAATACAAGCAGTTCGAAAGCGAGCCTAAAATGAAACAAGTGAAAGCACCATTACATACACTACACCACCCCGTAGTTATTCCTATAACAGCTCTCCAAAATGGGACGCTATATGTGGGAAGTAGCGGAAAAAGAGGTTTATTCCGAATCATCTTCAATAGCTTTCGTTCTTAGGCCAAACCGCGTCAGTGTAGCAAAGTTCAGTGAAAATTGTGATCTACGAGTTAAAACAAGACAGACAAATGGACGTATGGAGAGACGAACCGACAAGCTTACATCAATGTAGAAAAGTGACTCTCAATCGATCGGTATAATAAAAGTTGAGCGAGAGTTAAGCGCAAACTTAATAGACCCTCATGTCACAAGTAAGTTATAAAAAAAAGTCCAAAGCTAAGTAAAATCTGACAAGTAAAAGATTCCCATCGCGTAAGTACCATGAGTAAAGAGAGCAAATTGTATTTGTTATGTTTGTCGAAGGATGTTTAAGCAAAAGTTGAAAAGATCATATTAGTTACATGTGGAATTTCAATTGAAACGAACTCCCGATATATGTCCGATGGAGCAGTTGCTATATTTATAACTAAAGATCAATAATAACTAAAGTATGGTCTGCCACACTGGAAATTGAATTAAGGTACTTAGCTTTGCTATGTTAATTCGTGTGGGATGTCTTCGCTTAGTAAGCTCAAATTCATTTTACTCATTAAAAAGAATGCAAGAGGATTTAACGAAACTGATCCTATACGGTTACGCTATAATAAGAAAGCTTCATCTAATACTTAGCATAAAGATTTCTCTTGGAAACATTTACGGTAATCTTGATTTCATTCAGTTGTCATCGTCTTAATGACAATAGAATTTCGAATAGACGTAACTCGCCCACAATTCGCTATAATAAGAGAGCTTCATCTAATACTTAGCATAAAGATTTCTCTTGGAAACGTTTACGGTAATCTTGATTTCATTCAGTTGTCATCGTCTTAATGACAATAGAATTTCGAATAGACGTAACTCGCCCACAATTCGCTATAATAAGAGAGCTTCATCTAATACTTAGCATAAAGATTTCTCTTGGAAACGTTTACGGTAATCTTGATTTCATTCAGTTGTCATCCTCTCAATGACAATAGAATTTCGAATAGACGTAACTCGCCCACAATTCGCTATAAGTAAGAACCAATAAGAGGTTCATCTAAAACTTAGCATAAAGATTTCTTAAGAAAACATTTACGGTAATCTTGATTTGATTCAATTGTCATCGTCTTAATGACAATAGAATTTAGAATAGACGTAACTCGCCCACAATTCGCTATAATAAGAAAGCTTCATCTAATACTTAGCATAAAGATTTCTCTTGGAAACGTTTACGGTAATCTTGATTTCATTCAGTTGTCATCGTCTTAATGACAATAGAATTTCGAATAGACGTAACTCGCCCACAATTCGCTATAAGTAATAAGAGAGCTTCATCTAATACTTAGCATAAAGATTTCTCTTGGAAACGTTTACGGTAATCTTGATTTCATTCAGTTGTCATCCTCTTAATGACAATAGAATTTAGAATAGACGTAACTCGCCAACAATGCGCTATAAATAGGTAGTTTCGAACCAATAAGAGAGCTTCATCTAAAACTTAGCAGAAAGATTTACAATGGAAACATTTACGGTAATCTTGGTTTCATTCAATTGCCCTCAATTGTCAAGCTCACAACTGAGAAGATGCTTTGAGTATTCCATATATTTTGGCTTGAGGCGAACAGTATCTAAGATTCGTTCTCATAGGTTATGATAATTTTCTTATTTATTCTAATATTTTATTAGGTTTCATTTAGAGAATTTTCTCATTTTCTCTCCTCTTCTCTTCTTTATTTTTTTATTACCTTATCGTAAAGAACCAAGTACATTTAAAATGACAGAGTATGCCGTAAGGTTTTTTGAGCTGTTCCTTCTTATTGACTAAAGTATTTTGTAGATTGTATCCGTCATACCGACGCCAGCAATGATTAATGTCTCCTGCAATTAAATAAAAACACACATATATACAAAGCGTACACGGCCACGCACTCATGAATTGAAATGTTTTGTTAGTACGAGGGGTAGCCCTAGAAGTTCTCGATCAAATCTATCTTCGTCGAACGTGAACACCCGCTGTAAGCTTAACCTTTAAAGTTTGAAGTCGTTCTATTTTACAATTGTAGATACTCCTAATAAACTTGCGAGCATGAAAAATATCGGTCATATTGGTCATCCTTTTCAATGATCTCTTTGAAATCAAAGCAATATCAAAGCGGAACGAAAGAATCAAGAAAATCACACGAGAGCTCGCAGACTTTAGGGGCATTCGAGAAAGTGCTTTATATTGCATATTGAATGAAAGTTTGTAGAGAGAAGCTGCGTTTTGCTTACAATGGAACCGAAAGATCGTGGTGAGGATGCTGCAAGCGAATGCTTAGCATTGTTTTTTAACTGCAACTGTGTGTCGAAAATCCGTTTCAATTATGCGTAAGAAGGAAGCTCTATATGCTGGCAAGGTTATGACAGTGGCTTTTTGTTTTTTGAGGATTCATTGAACATCTTCAGAACCAAAAACCGATCAACTATACGTAATATGGCAGCTTATTGCGGCGTTTGAGTCATCAAGCCAAGAAGAAATGGCATTTGACGAAAAATGAAAATCTTCTGTCATCAATATGATGAACAAATGCATCGCGCCATCTAATCCCAAAGAGTTCAAGTTTGAATTGTTTTCTCACGCACTCCATTTCTCTAGAAGTAGGTTACCCTATTTCTATTGTCTTTTTTGCAAGTTGAATAAACTGTGCGCTTTTTTAGCAATGATGGTATGAAGCGTGCGGCTGATGGCTACTTTTAAGGGCTTGACAGTTTACACGATAAACGAGATATCGAAGGTATTGAGAATGTCTGAGAAAAGTACACTCAGCTAAGCGGGAACTATGATGATAATATTTTTTTAAATTTTTATTTTGTACGATCGATTACTTGTGGAACTAACCTCGTGCATGCAATTCTCCTTTAACTTTATAGCTTTCATTATCTATTATGAAAATTTTAAACATTTAAAATTAATTGCACTTAATGTAAAAAGGATTTTGTCATAATGGATTTATGTTTTTATTGAGCGCTAACTAACTAAGGTGTGTTTAACAACATTCATATAGTGGCGACGAAGCCAACTTACTTCTTATGTGACCACCGCGTTCATGATGATGACGATCACGACCTTCCAAAGGGCTACCATGACCGTTTGTCGCTGCCACACCAAAACCGCCGATACTTTCGCTAACACCACCACCACCACCACCACCACCACCACCAACCGAGTCGCTGTTGCGATCTTTGTCGCCGTACAACAGGAAATACCAAATAATTAAAAAACTCACTATGAACATATACGTTAACAATTTCGCCATGTCCAACTTAAGGCATATACGCAGACATTAATATATTTCCAATAATTGTGTAAAGCGATAAAAAAAATAATGTTTTTTTCTTAAAATTTTCTTTTTTTTTTTTTTTTTGTGTCTTGCACTGTTTTTATGAAAATTCCTTAAAAATGATGTAAATGTTCTTGAATAACATCGATTTAACTTGAATACACGAACAAAATGGTTTCTGAACGCTTGAGTGTTGTCCCTGTACTAAATTCATAATTTTAAAAAAAATTTAGCGTAAGCGCTACTAAAAACAGTAATGTGTGATACAGTTACTACTGACTATCAACGAACGTTTGGTTCGCTGGTGGTCTTGTGTTATTGTTGTGATTTTTTCATATATTATGACATTATTTTTTTTGATAATGTATTTGTTGATTTGTTGTGTGTATGCGTTTATGTGTGTGTGTGTGTGTGTGTGTGTGTGTGTGTATGCGTATGCATGTGTGTGTATGTTCATCGGGAAAATAAATGTGTTTTTTAAACTTGATTTTATATGATTTGTTTACGCATAACATCTTCCTTTTTGTGTGAGATACAATACAATAAATGAATTTTTTAGGCGAATGTCAGTCATTTGTTTAATTTAAACAAAGAAGAAATAAAAACAAATGAAAAGCAAACAAAACAAAAAAATGCAAATAATGTAATTCGTTTTAAGGGTCAGCTTTCGTGGTTGTTGACATTTAATGGAAAAATAGGGGTGAAAAAAAATTTAATAAAAATATGTATTAAATATAAAAATTAAACTAAATTAATTTAAATTAAAAAGCATTTATGTAAATCTTTTTTTGTTTTTTTTTTTTTATCTCTTGTTAAGCAGTCTAGAGATGGAAAATCGGATTCGCTAACAGTGAAGCGGTCGTAGCGTCCGATATGAAATAGCCGCAACATTTGATTCGTTAATCGATTCAAGGTTATATTCGATGCCGATAGCGGTTTGAAATCAATGAAAACCTCACTTTTCCGCAAAGTACTAGGTTTTAATATTAATGTTAATGATGATGATGATGATGATGATGATGATGTTGATTCTTTGGCCGTCCAACGTCGGAGACAATCCATTTAGATCATAGTTCTTCGGACATCAAACGGCCGATCCATCAGAGCAAAGAACATCTTGCATAAATTGAGTCGAGTTGTGTGCCCACTCTATGGATTGTATGTATGTGTTTCACTAGGATGAGATCCTCATTCTATTTAGCCTTCCTTCAATCTTCGCTTTCACATTTGAAAAACCCCGAATGAGAAAATTACCTTCAGTAAATTTGTAGTTGATGTTCTGAAAGTTAGCACGCACGGAGCGCTGACAGCCACGTCCACGAGAAACAAACTATTAGGCTATGCGATGCAAAGAGGATGTTCATCTGATTTTTAGCACATTAAGCTGGTGCAAAAACCGTGTTTATCGGTTGGCAGTGAACCCGCTCGTAGCTAACATGTTTTGAGTTTCTCTCAAAATGATGCCAGGCGTCACTCAAAAATGTAGCCACTTTTGGACAAAAGCACGTAAATAATAAACTGGAATTATCGTCAACACATTCGCTTACATCCGTAATATTCTCTTTTCTCCTTGTACTTCGGTAGGGATCATTTTCAAGCCTCGGTGAAGCATTTACTGTTCTATCATTAAATAACATGCTTAGTCCTGCCTGAAGGCACGCCTCGACTGCCTGCAGTAAACGATGGACGTCGCGTAGGCCGTATTGTGCTTATTTATAGGTATCTATATAGAGCAAGTGCTCTATTTACCCATTGTCCACGCTCTCACTCACTCCTCCTGAAAGTGCCTATTACGTATTGCGTGACGCCATCAAGCGATTTCTCACTCTTTAATTGCACTACCTATTACCTACCTGGAGCGATCTTTCTCGTCGTCTCAATGGTTTTGTCTTTCAGATTTAATGTGCATAACAATACTTTCGTCCTTTTCAATAATCCTTTTTGACAATCGTATACCCTAAGTGGTTCATTAAATATAATAAGCTACACATATATGTGTAAATAAAAAGTTTGAAGAAGATCAGGCATGAAAATAATCCACAAAAAATGGTATTACGTTACCTTGACCCACGGCGTTTATGAGAAAAACGTATGGTAAATAAGCATTCGAGATACGTATTAGAGATTCGATGCTCATCATACGATATTAGGAGTTTTGCGAAAATGATCAGGTGAATAAACAGCAGTTAGCTGTTAGCCAATTATCGTCGGTTATATTATTTATTAACCAATGAGACAAATATGTGTGTGTTGTGTACGTGATCGAGTTGTCTTTACCTACCAAATTTACTTTAGAAAAAAAACAAAAAAATCTCAAAAGAACGACATTTCGAATATTGCGTGGGCGTGGCCAATTTTTTATTTTACACTTGTGAACGACTTGTAGAATCGCCCGTAGAATATATGAACTTTTCCTATTAAAACGCTATTTTGTGCCACTTTTACGAAGGAAAACGTTTTCGGTTTGTGTAGTATTGCAGGCCGACTTGGTCCATTTTCAACATCAACTCACGTGCGAAAAGTTTCAATGCTTTGTGGTAAACTTTAAAGCGATATCTTCGTATTTGGAATTAGAGGTATGTTTATCACAATCAATGCAAAGTTAAACAGACAGACGGACGGGTGGCAATGTCGTTTTCGAGTTTAATATTGATAAAGTAGGTCTTGTGCAAACGTTTCGACAAAATGAATCCTTCGGGGAAAAGATAATTAGTTCCGGCCATTGATTGCTCGCTCTACGCTAAGAACTACAGAACTACAATTGTCGCTCTTCGCAGCGCCGAGTTTTAAAAGAGGTCAAATGTTCTCTTAAACTTGGGATCGAAAGTGTTTCAAAAATTTTTAATTTTCTTTTTTTTCTTAACTTTTAATAACTAATTCCTGAATGTGACGATATGTGGAAAATATTTTCATCCTCTTTGCCCACTCAAACTGTGGGCGTTTTAAAAGAGATAAACATATATATGTATATATGTAAATACCAATGCGAGAAACACTTACTAAAAATGTAGTTTTTAAACGGTTTTTGTTATATATATATATATATATATTTTTTTTTTTTTTGGATGCAATTAAACGGGATTTTAATTACATTTGAAATTTTAATTAAATAAAATATAATTTTCCCTTATTTTGTCTCTTATGTCAACTTCCAAAAAGCGAAAAAGCAAAACAATATATATATAAAAAGTGTTTTGTATTTTATTTTGAAATAAGAGAAACACTTTTACTTTCCCATAACTCATCGAATGGTGCGAGAACCGTACACGGAGATCCCTCAATTTTTTCATTAATAAATATTTCGCAAAAAACAAGCAAGTGTACGTGCCTTCAGGCCTTCCATGTATACGTAAACTGTGCATAGGGTTTAATATATAAATGTCAAATTATAAAAAAGAAAATCTGTAAACGTTCGTAATCCCATTGCAACTATTGTTCCTCCATAGCGCAAAGTGTTGAGTATAAAATTTGCATATTTGTTAAAATTGAAAACAATATCATCTCGTCTCAATTCAATAATAGTAAAATATATATATATATATATATATATATGCGTGTGTGTGTGTGTGTTTGTGTGTGTGTGTGTGTGTGTGTGTGTGTGTGAAATAGCGTACATAGAAAAGCAAAATTGTGCTAAACTTTAGTCTATATCATCAACGTCATTATTATCATGATTCTCATCGTTAACGGCAGCAGCATCGGTTTCTCCCCCCTTTTTTTTCTGTTATTATGTTTTTTTTTTTCTTTTCTTTGCTTAATTTTTTGTGGCTTTAAATGAAGTGACATTGATCATTGAAGGCCACTTGACTTTCAATTGTTTTGCAAGCTATTTTAGTTACTTGTTTTTATTTTTGCTTTTTCCCATTTGTTCTCTCTCTCTCTCTCTCTCTCTCTCTCTCTCTCTCCAAATTGAGGTCGTTAGCTTGGCTTCTAAATAAAAAAAAAAAACATCTTTTTTTCTTTTACTTACACATTTTTTTTGTTTTGTTTTGTTTTTTTTTTTTTTACTCTTTACTTTTTATTGTTTTTATAAAAATAATGTTTAATATTTACATAAAACTTTCATTCCATTAAAAAAAGCAAATCCTTTTTTAATGACCAAAAAATGTGAACGTCTCATTGCAATGTATGGCGTAGCAATCCGGAAATGATGTGAAGTGTCGTGACATTCTTAAATCGAATATAAATTCACAATAAGGGAAACTAAAAAATAAAAAAAACAAAAACAAAAACAAAAACAAACATAGAAAAAGCAGTGCATAAATAGAAAAGAGAATAGATTAAAATAATTAAAATAATAGCAACAATAAGTTCGGCTATGACCGAATTTTATCCATCCATCAATGTGGGTAAAAGAAATAAAAAAAAAAAAACATAAAAAAGAAATCAAATCAAATTTTGATATTCTATAATAGATGATGGGCGTGGCCGATTTTCATTCATTTTTGTGTACATACTGTAAAACACACATGATCGGTTTTATCGGTGTATCTGTTGCCGTTTATGGGTAGAGAGTGAAAACCGGGTTTTTTTTTTTGGTTTTGAAGACAAAATTGTTGGCATTTTATGTTTTAGTGTGAACATGTCCTTTGATCAATTTACTTTGAGCGCAAGAATTTCCAATGTTTACGCCACACGTGGATTCGATATTTTCATATCTGCGGCTAGCACAATATTTACGCACTATTTGTCTAGATGGACAGATGGAAGCGCGAACAGGCGGACAGATAGAGAGAGGAGTAGACGGATAGATAGACAAACACAAAAGTGGGCAGATGGCCAGATCTACTGATTTGGATAGATGAACAACAGATAGATAGACAGGCGGACAGAGGGATAGATTGACATATTTAAATCGATCTTCATCTTTGAATCTTTTGTCTGCGTATTACAAACGTTTCGATAAAGTAAACATACCGCGATCCTTTGGTGGTGCATGTAAACAGTGATAAATCATGCTTTAGGAAATGTTTTGATTAGTAAAATGGAAATACATTTACTTTTAGAAATCTGTGCAGATATACCGTCTCCTATATAAGCACGTAATTTTATCCGGTACACAGTCAAAAATGTTGTTGTCATTAAAACAAACTTAAAAGTTATCATTTAATGCGAATCGCGATGGTTTTTATGGACGTGCACGTCTTCCAATCCAATCTTATGGATGTGGACTACGTTAGACTGTGTTACCTGTCCGATCCGTTACAAAAGGAAGGGCACGTTTACTATGACTTGACCGTCAATTGTGGGCACAAAAATATTTATCATTCTATGATCTCTTTTAAGAGTGTATACACATACACCCGTACCACAAACTATCTTTCTTTCTGAGATATTTTTTAACAGAGTTTGTCTGTCGATATTCGATTCCTTCTTTATTAACCTTTCGTTTATATTCGATCAAGTGAGAATATTACCAAAAATTGCACTTTAGATAATTATTTGCTTGATTTTTAATATGAATTTGATTTTGAATCTTGTTATCTCCATAATTATCAGAGAAAGCTTAATCTTCTCCCATGTACTTGATTGTCTTGATTGATTTTTTACAGGACACGGGAAAAGTATATTTAATGTTCGTGGTACGGACGGAATGACAGAGCTCTGAGGCTTTACAGAGAAGAATGTGAGCTGCATTTTCTTTTGTCAGAAAAAAAAAAATAAAAAAAAAAAATTAAAACAAAGTGTAAGTGAACGATCCGTAGCATCAGTGATTTTTGAGGAGAGTATAAAAAAATGTAACCTCTCGACATGAGGTTTCCACGAGAAACGATGACGAAAAGATCAGGTTATTGGCAAGTGCTATGTAAGCATACCCCCTAACCCCCCCATAAATATTTCTATGTTTTTCTGTATCTTCGTCAGCGATATTTGTCGAAGATAAGCCGCACAACGAAATGATATATCCATTAACCGATATCGTTTCAGTAATTTATGTTAGGCAAGAAAATAAATGCTTTTCCAAACATTGACTGAATATCAGAAGGAGGCTTAGAAGTTTCGCGAACTACGAACCCATTGGGTGATATCAATAAAATATTATTAAAACCCTATATTTATTGCTTTTCATACTACGTTTTCGTAAAATTTGAAAACCTAACCGATCGACTTAAGCGAATTAATATAACGTTCATTGTCGAACACATTTCAGTCAGAGTTTAAATAAATAAATATATATATATATATATATATACAATTTGTAACAAAATTTACAGGAAAGAAAAATAATCGATAAATTTTTTTTTGTTACATTCTTGACTTAGACTGTTTTCGTAATGAAAGACACGAATAAAAATAGTTTGTTAAAGTTACAAAAAAAAAAAAAAAAAAAAAAAAAAAAAA
>CCAG010009914.1:5000-19616 GCA_001077435.1 Glossina morsitans morsitans
TTAAAAAAATTTTTTAATTATTTTACAGATGTTTTGGTTTTTATGTGTTTTTAAAATTTTTTGTTTTCCTTCTTTCTTTAATTTCAACTATCGATAAAGTGTAATGGAGAATTGGGGAAAAGGAGAATGAGCTCTTATCGTTGGACTTTCAAAAATTTCCATCATTTGCATCGCTAATCCACTTTTCATAGCTTATATGATGTCGAATGTTCTACACGGCACGTATACGACGCCATAAATCACATGAAACGACATATAAAAATTATATGGGAGCGAAAGAAGATCCGTTCTGGAAGATTATTTCGTTAAAATAATGATAGAAGAAAGTTTCGTAAATTTCTTATGGGTCTAAAGTTAAATTCGCTTTTAACCCGCAAAGACATTTACTTAACCTTAAGCCTTAACCCTCTCTAACACTCTCTAAAGGTTGTAGTATTTTTTTTTTTTTTTTTTTTTAATAGAGACGTCTCAGCTTATGGCCAAAATTATTTGTCCAAATTTTAAAAGTTAAGACATATTCGTAAACACTACAAAGTGAAATGTTTTTTTTGGAAATGCTTGGCAATCGGTATGTCGATAATCATTGCAAGATACGTGATTTAAAAACCGCTCACAGCCAAACTGAAAAATCTCAGCTTTCTTCATATATACCAGACTTGCTTATACGGAAGTCTTCTTCAAATAACGCATAAAAACATGTTTCAAAAATGCCAGAGTATCCCTAAACATATTCGCCTATTCGTCTGTCCATCTGTCTGTTTGCGTAACTTTGCAGTATTTGTGGTAAATATATTTGTGGTTAGCGGAAATGCAGATATCGCCTAAAAATTTGCAAAAGAATTTGGAATTGATCTAAAATTTTCAAAGGACACGCCTACAACGCCCACATGCCTACACGACAGAAACTTTAATTTTGAAAATAGAAAAAAAACCAGCTGCGCTCACTCCATATTAGAGAGTATGAAAATTTTGTCCTCTTACTTCATTCGTCTCTTTTTTTTTTTTTTTTGAGGTAAACGGTGATGGTTATAAAGGATTCGGTCCCGGTCGAATTTAATTTTCTTACTTGCTAAACATTGTATCCTGCATCTGTCATTTTATTTCCATTTCGTCCTTCACATACCGTCGAAGACGCTCGTAGCTACAAATGTTAAGAGCGATTTTCATAGGCCAAATTGTTACACTTTCGTTATCCGCTTAAAGAAATCAATAAATAAATCAGACGCCAGTACCGGAAAAAAGGCTCGCATGTTATGTGTTTTCTCATATGCAAGCATAATTTATTACGCGCTTATACCCATTATTTGTTTTATATATTAAAGGTTGCATTATATATATGCACACCCACACACACACACCCACACATTTACGTATTCACTGACATTTTACGGGGAAAGAGCAACAGGGAAGAAGGACACTTTTCACTTGAAAAATCAATTGTAAAAAGGATTATTTTCATAGTTATTGGCTTTCAAGTTTGATTTCGCAATTTTCGCATAAAAAAAAGAAAAAAAAAAAAAACATAAAAAAGAAAAGAAGACAATGAAAAAACTCGACTTGAATAATACAAGAAATAATTTTCTATATCGAAGTTTTTCCCCATGCAAATGCTTGTTTTTCGAATGCGTTCTCAAATGCGTTAGTGGAATAGTTGTGGATGTAATTTGGGAGTTGTACAGTGTGCATAAAATTCTCAAAGGCTTCAAAGTGTGGTATTTAGTGAAAAGTTTTATTTTGAAATCTGTTTATTTTAAAAAATGGAAAACAATAATGGATTTTATAATACTTCGAATAGTAAGGAATTGTTTTATAACAAATAACCTGCCATTACTTTAATCTTGTTCAAGGTTGACTGCCCCCCAAACAAATTTTATTTTAACAAATGGGGAAAAGCAAAATATCTACAAGCTTTTCTAAGTTAATAAAGGAATTATTCAACGTATATGCATTTTATTTCATTCTTTTGTGCACCTATTTGCAATAGCGTTCATAAACTTTTCGCATACTACGCCATCTAAACGGATCGCTTTAAGTCTCCCTTAAACTCCTGTATTTGGAATTATTCGAAATATCCCGATCTAGCGAACTAATTGAACGGGCTTCAGATTTTCTAAAAGCAGTTATATCATGCTTTTGTTGCCGGGTATATCCAGTTTGTACGAATGCATGCAACGTCCAAAAGGGCTTAAGTTAGACTCACCTCTTATTATAGCCACAAATTCAGTGTCATTTCCTGATTTGATTTGAGAGTGTCAATCCGTCTGTCTTGTGATAATCGCTTCGTAATCGTAAAAGGGCTTAAGTTAGACTCACCTCTTATTATAGCCACAAAGTCAGTGTCATTTCCTGATTTGATTTGAGAGTGTCAATCCGTGTGTCTTGTGATAATCGCTTCGTAATCGTAAAAGGGCTTAAGTTAGACTCATCTCTTATTACAGCCACAAAGTCAGTGTCATTTCCTGATTTGATTTGAGAGTGTCAATCCGTCTGTCTTGTGATAATCGCTTCGTAATCGTAAAAGGGCTTAAGTTAGACTCATCTCTTATTATAGCCACAAAGTCAGTGTCATTTCCTGATTTAATTTGAGAATGTCAATCGGTCTGTCTTGTGATAATGGCTTCGTAATCGTAAAAGGGCTTATGTTAGACTCATCTCTTATTATAGCCACAAATTCAATGTCATTTCCTAAATTGACTTCAGAGTGTTAGTCCGTCTGTCCATTTGATGATTGCCTATTGCCCAAAATGTCGATTGAAACTCCGTTTAATGAAAGCAAAAATCAATTGAAAAGAGCACACATTCAGTTTTTTGAGATCGTGTTGTATCAAAATTATGATTGTCGCAAATTGTATGCCCCGTTGTATCGGGACTGTGTTTTGATAGTACAATGTTAAGCGATGGACCCCTGTATTTATGTATCGAGTTATTTTAACGAAGTCTTTTGCATTGACAAACGGTATTGGACTGAATCGTCGGCTTTTTGCCACAACTCCCCGTATAACGATTTATTTTGCAAAAGTTGCAATTTTGTAAAAATTTGCTCGATAAAAATCGCCGTGTAATAGTTTTCCGTTATACTAAGTTGATATGAAAAATATGGACCAGATGAGGTGGTACGTGGAATTCTCTGCTATATAATCGCTCCTATGAAAAGTAAGCCTTTATTTGGCGAAAACGTTTAATTTTTATTATGTTTTAGCGAAAATCGTTTCGTAATAAGTATTTCACACAAAAATGCAATTTCCCAGATTTAAACCATTTAGACCTATGTGTCAGGCTTTACGCCATACACAGGTACTCATGAAAAGGAGGCATCAACGGCGTGGTGATGTCCTTTATTTACTATTTATAGCAAAACTAGACAAATGTTAAATAGGACTTTGAGAAGAAAGTTAATTTTGCTAAAATTGTTTATCCACTTTTTGGGTCCTCTTCTATATTGTGGCCCCCATGAAGAATATGCTTTTATATGGACACAAAACATCATTTTTGGTTTGATCACGAAAATAAAATAAGAATCATTTTAAACGAGGTGGTGTAGGGTATATGATGATTCGCTTTGTTCTCACTTGAATTGATTGCATGTATAAAATGTGATTCCGGTTTTAAAATTCATTGGCAGTTCTACGTATTTTAAAAGAAATATGTGTTCATTTTAGAGAACACAGCAGGTGTCCATCGTCCCAGGATGTAAAGTTATTTTTAACTTCGATCAAAGCAAAGAAGTGTAGAAAGTTTTTTTTCTTTCGATTCGCGAGGAAAGGGAAATTTAAACACAAAAAAAAAAGGAGAAAAAATTATACCAAAAACCATCATACCATCAAAGGCAAAACAACTTCAAAGGCTTGTTCAAATTTGAGTTAAGATGAACAACGCAGCAATTTGAAATGAATATTTAAGTTGCACTTTAGTAAGCGAAAATGCATGATTGTTGATTTGTCCGACATTCTTCCGACTTGATCGATCTTATTTAATATACCTTGAAACGCATATTTTATATTCAGTTAGGAGACTTTGTAAGCGAAAATTGAGATGCAAAAGTCCAGCGCTTCAAATCTAAGTCTAGACAACAAATTTGTGAAAAAGAAAAAAACCGAAAATGAATGCAACAAAAATAGTTAACAAAAGTGAAACTCTTACAAAGGGATTCCCCTCAACGGAATGGCATGTTAGAAGAATACCTTGTCTTTTCTGTTAAATAAGGAGAGACTTTTTATAAATAAATAGTTTATCAAATTTACTGAGAATTTTATAAAGCGGAAGTTTAAGTTAAGTAATGAATCATGATTGCCTTATTAATTAATTATACCAACTTTGGATGGAATATGTTTTATTCAAAAAAGTGCGATTACACAAACAAAACACGTGTAACATAATTGTAGCAATTGTGAAAAATAAAATTTTAAAATAATTAATATAATAATTAATAATAAAGCGAAATATGTGTAAAATAAGATTCGAGGCAAAGAATATAAAAACCAAGAGTAAACATTTTCTAACCTTAAAAAGTAGTCGTAAAGGCAAACAATTTATTGTTGAGAAATACGATGATCTTTTTTTGTCAAATTGGATTCAAGTCTGGTCATATCTTTTATATCCATAGGTGTTTGCTTAAGAGAAACCCGATAGAACAAAAAAGAGAATTTTATAACCGATTTTCTCCATTTTTGTACAGATGCTGTAGAGTATACCTGAAAATTCTTATCGCTTCATATGTCGTACACAAAGGTATTCTCAGTTTATTTCCTTCGATCGATTTGACCTGTTTTCTATGTTAGCCTGCGTGAAAGGACTTCAAATGCGTTTGCCATAACAGGCGGATAGATCGGCCAATTGGAAATTCGGCCAGCATTACGTCGGTTGGAAAATCTCTGGCCGTTGTCTTATCAGTAACTCTTTTAGTGAGGCTGCTTTTGGTGCCGGACTGAAATTTGGGAACTGGCACCTTCGGGACGCTTTCGTAATGGCAGTGGGCAAAAAGAAGGAGAAAGTGCCTAATTGTAAAGGTACAACAGCGATGTGCCCATTGAAAAGAAGAACTTTTAGGTAGAGCACACCTCGGCTAGAATTGCTGACATGTCGTTGTGTTAACGATCTAGTTTCTCTTGGATAAAGAATTTGCGAGAGAAATAGCATTTGCTGCACTCTCTAAAGGACGATAGACAGCGCCTTACATCAATCTGTCTGTCTTTTTAGCTGGTGGATGTACCGGCCCGAGTCTTCAGCATGTCTTTATAAAGCTCGGTACACTGACGAATCATATTTAAAGCAAATTGGACTTGAACGTTTTTACATCCATTCGCTATATACCGCTTCACCTTCAAAAAGTCGTTATGTGGAGAAAATTTCCCCTTCTTAGTTCGTCTTGATAACAGCCGCTAAAAGCGTAGTAGTCAGCCAAGCCTAACTATTCAATGCCACGAAGTACACAGAATTTGAACTGGATGGGCAACAAGGTATAGTTTTCACTGCATTACGATAAGAATCATTTCGGAATAGCAATTTCATATATAAATGTAATGTATTTAGCGTGGTCCATTCCTTTTGGGCCCGTTCCGTCAATGAATTTCTTAAAAAATCATTTTTATTCCCAATTTCCCAATTCCCAATTTTTATTAAGTTCTTTTCTTGGGATTCTAGACGGCTTGCTCGTGTAAAAAAGTTTTAATTCGCTTGGGCATGAATAAAGCCAAAATTTGGGAATGTAATATGTTTAGAGTCAGATCTGGCAGGACATTCTTTTAATAGTAATGAACTCAGGCACCATCTAAAGTCATTTGATATGAAAAGTACGTCCATCCAAACCGCGCTTTAATGACAAGTAAATGATGGCATTTCTCCGCAAGAGGGTAAGATAAAGGCACGATCTCAGATCTACCTCAAGACAATGTAAACTGACTTTTCACGTTTTGTTGAAATATAAACCGCGTTGTTAAAGTATAAAAAGTCAATAAGCGATTACTTTGAAGAAGAGCGCATAAACAACAAAGAGTAATTCAACACTTTTTGGAAAAATTGATAACCAAATTTTTAATCAAAGTACTTATGTATATGCTATGTACAAGAAAATATATTCGGAAAAGAGTAAAAGTTCAAAGTCAGTTTGTTTGCATGTAAGTCTGTCATCTCTCGTCATCTTATACGAATTCTGATTTGCATAACAAACGTTTTGCACTTCACTTCACTTAATTTTAAAGAGAAAGCGTACTTTTAATTATGCTTGCAAATCGTAAATTTCTGAAATTATCCCGAAGGTTCGAGAATATATTTGTCGTAAGATCGTAAAGTTGAAAATTTCAAAAAATACAACTGCTCGGAAAGTCTCCAGTACATTATATGGGATAGTAACGAAACGTCTGTATATTGCCTCGAACTCGACAATTTGAGTTTTCGTGCGATTTGACTTTTCGTTCCCATTAGCTTTCGTTTCGTTAATCGTTTGTCAACCGGACGACTATTGCTAAATTGAAATCGAATTTCTAAACTGTGTGGTTTTGACAAGGCATTCCCGCGTTGTTCGCTCGCTTAGCGTTTAAGTTCGACCTGTAGAGGGGTTCTCTCTCATTCTTACAAGCTTGAGGAAGTGTTAACTTAATTTTTTTATGAAAACCAAAAATTAAGCATATGTTCAAAAACAATTTAAAGAGTTTTTTTTTTTTGGTTCTTTTTTCGTTTCTCTATCAGAAACCGTATTTAATGTTTAATACTTTATTTGCTTTTAAAATTTTGCATACTACGTAGTTGCTTCTCCAACTTGTATGACTGCAAACATTATGAAAACAAACACTAATGCATGCACATAACTTCGCCGTCTATATAAACCGTAACCGCTAGGGAGTAGGGAAACCTGTTTAAGCCATAATGAAAGATATGCATTTCGGCAGCTTGTTTAAGTTGGCGGTTTTCGTTGTTTTCCACATTCTCTTTCCGTATATATGCATGTGTTTTGTTAATAAAACATTTAACATATGCAGAGTGAGAGAGAGAGAGAGAGGGAGAGTTTATTATTAATTCCTTTTTTTTTTTTTTTTTTTTTTTGGGTGAAAAGTTTCTACAACAAAACTTTTCTTTTTATCATTTGCAAAGACATGACAAAGGATTTGTATTTAAGGCGTTTTGCTAAAGGAAGATACAAAACAGCATGGGGTTAAAAAAGTTTCTCATGAATATTAAAAGGTTTTAAACGCAAACAATGCTTAAGGTTTGCTTAAAGTCATAAAAACATAATTATTTTTTGCTTTCTAAAAATGTAGGGCTGAAAATTGAATGAAATGTGCTAGTAATAGCCGCAGTTATTACTACCGTTACTATTACTGTTACTATTACTCTTACACTGACTTTTGCTTTTACACTTACTATTACTGTTACTGTTATTATTACTATGGCTGTCACTATTGTTATTATCGTTACTGTTGCTGTAATTGCTACTATTGCTATTGCTATTATTGTTATTGTTAATATTACCATTGTTATTACCACTTCTATTACTGTTACTATCACTGTTACTATTACTGCTGCTATTACTGTTGCTGTTATTCTTGCTACTGCTAATACTGTTATTATTGCTATTATCATTACTATTACTACGACTACTATTATTCCTATTACTATTACAATTACGTTTACTATTATTATTATTACTACTACTATTACTATTATTCTACTCTAATTCTTACTGGCACTGTCAATATTACTGTTACTATTACTATAACTGTTTTGCTATTTGCTATTATCATTACTATTACTACAACCGCTACTATTTTTATTACTATTATAATTACTATTACTATTATTATTATTACTACTATTATTACTGTTACTGCTGTTATTATTCCTACTTTTACTATTACTATTATTATTATTACTACTACTATTACTATTACAATTGTTACTGGTGCTGTCAACATTGCTATTACTATTAATTTTTTGCTATTTTCTATTGTCATTACTATTACTATGACTGCTATTATTTTTATTGCTATTATTATTACAACTACTATTATTATTATTATTCATTTATTATTACTACTATTAATATTACTATTTTTATTACTTTTACTATTACTGTTAGTGTTACTATTGCCATTATTGTTAGTATTGCTGTTATTATAACTGTACACAACAATCAAATCGAATTTACAATATTTGAAGTCAAGGTCAGTGGAAATAATAAATAAAAATTATAACTATTATCATTAGCGCTACTATTGCTGTTACTTTTACTAGTACTATGACTGTAACTATTATCGTTCTTATTTTTTTTACCATTTCTATTATTATAAGTGTTACTATTACTATTACTATTACTATTACTATCACTATTTCTATTACAATTACTATTACTATTCAAATGTTATTAGAATCAAATATCAGGACTTACCTCAAAACAATTCCCTCCTTTTTCTTACTCTCATTATTACCAAAATTACTTCTACAACTAAACTTTGTAAAGCTTCTAGGACTTGATTTCAAAAACTTGTTCTAGATAGCCTTCTAAAGTGTAATAAAATGCTTTTCTCTCATGGAATAATACACTTAAGGGCTACGAATTTACATGTTGTATATTCATTAATGAGGCGATATCCGCATCAATACTTTTGGTGAAGATTGTAAAGATAAAATGTTATTATTAAAAAAAATATATATATATATATATTTTTAAAATATTTTTGCATACATGTAATTGTATATTTAAAAATCACAAAATAATATTTCTTAAAAATTCCCCAAGCCGTATTCATTTAGGAGCATGTTTGTTCCTCCAGCCGCTTGCTGACGCTGCATATTTAGGAGCATACGGTGTCGAAAATGCATGGTTTTCAATCGTTGCATACGTTTTTTTAGATTGCAATAGACGGGACAGCAATCAGGAAATGGCTTATACATTAGCTCTTCTTCATCGCCTTGTTCGCATTGTTCGGGTAATATATCCAAACAGCTAAGGATTAAATTTGATTGAGTTTCCCACGAAGAATAATATATATATGAAACATAGGAAAAAGAGATTGTTAATAAGGATATTTCTATTCCGTAAATTAATAAAAAGAAAAAAAAATTGAATTTCATAACAACTACTCTAGAAAAATAACTACTCGTTGGGTCTAGACATTTTTTCCACTACAAAAATTGACCTGGAACGTTGCATAATTTGATTATTCTCACAAAACAAATTTGAACAAAGACTTAACAGAACGAGACGTCTGGGCAAGAATTTCGATTGTTCCCACATGCAACGGCGATAGGTTCCTAAGAAATTAATAATAATTTTGTTCTAATATTTAAAAAAAATATATATAAATATTTTGTTATTAGGCTTTACTTAAAACACTGTTATCATTTTCACTTGAATCAACGGGAGTCGTGTATTGCTTTAAATGAAATTGCCCAAAACCTTGAATGGTTTTAAAAATCATTAATAAATATATTAAATACTTGAACATATTTTGTGAAAATCTTTCAAAAATATAACTTCTATAATGTCTAGTGATCAAAACAAACTAAACTGTAAGCAATGCATACAAAATTTTCATCACATTTGAAGCTCGACACAGATACACAATTACAAAATTGTTGGTAAAGATTATATGCTTGAAAGCTTAATATGAATGCGAAACGAATATATTATATAGCGTATAATGTTCGTACCGTAAGTTAATATGTTTACCAACATTTTTCTTAGTGTGTAAGCTTAGATAAATGTCAACTTTTATTAGCTTTAATAGTAGTATTATTGTTTCGTACACACTGTTGATTAAGATACATTAGAAAAGTGTAGATATTTTTTCATTATTTTTCACTGGCACCTACGTATTTAAATAAACGAACAAAAACATAATTAAATGAATAAATAAATATAAAAAAAAAAAAACAACACTTTTCAATGGGATAATTAGGCAATGAGACATTGAGTCTTTGCTTAATTTGAGTTGTTGTCCTTCGACAACATACAACATACACTTATCCAATTGTTTACATCTCAATTATATCGGAATTAAGCCTTCCATCCTGTCAAGCTCTAAGAGACGATTAACGATTCGAACCGTGCTCCAATGCGATAACCAAGGCTTTCAGTCAATTATAAGCCAACATTTGTTCAAGAACCAACACCTTAAAATAAATATAGCAATGTCATGTTTTAGTAACGGAATGTATTGTGTGTGCATGATATGTGATACCTTGGAAAAAATTGCTGCTCAATCAGGAGATAAGACTCAACGTTAAGATTAAAAGTAAACAAAGACCTCCATTCCAAATGTCCAATACAGTTTACCATTGAGCAAATTACTAACTCTATGTTTACGGATACCAACTAACAAGCGGTATTCGTCTCCAAATTTTCCATTAAATCGTGTAGCACTAGTCAGAATGGATATCATGTTTTCGCTTTGGTACGAAAAACTATTTTCCTTTAAATGAGATCACAAAACGAACTCATCTCTTGGGATCATTCTTTGTTGTGCATTGAAGCGGATAAATTCGCCCGTCTTGACGTACAAATAAATCAATGGCGTTCGCTTAAAGCAACAGACATTTCATCTGAAAAAATATTTTTTTATATTTATAAAGAGACAATATTTGATAAAGTTTTGTGTCATCGTCAACGCAAACTCGCTACTGACATTTCGCAATGCGCTCTGCATCTTACACATTTTTTTCCGTATCTTATAAACAACAAAAAAGAAATCTAAGAAAGCTGTCACGATCCAATGCGATAGTATTTGCGAACTTGAAGTACTTTCGAGTACATTTCACAGGTTAGGGTGAGACAACTTTTATTTTAAAATGTAAAAAAGTTCGTTGATTTCTTCCAGCCAGTTATGTCTTTATGCATTTAGCCCGCTCGATTTTCATTGGTTAAGATCTTCGGTTCAATATCTAAACACTAAAGTATCCTTAGCCCGATAAGGCTGAGGTAACTATGATTCTTTCGATTTTCCTACTTTTAATGTTGCTTTAAACACAACTAACCTGGATGATGTCATCGAGAAAAAAGAAAAAAAATAAAAAACACACAGGTCGCATGTGTCATATTAAGGGTACGCTTCGGAATGTATTTATTTAGCATAAAAACAAGTTGCAAAGTGATAGTCTGCTAAGGTCGACCATTAAGCGCTCTAAACGATTGTTTTTATCATAAAGTATCAAAACCAATGTGATCTTGTCGCCACATAAAATCTTAACACATCGGTCAATAAACAACAGGATTGAAAGATAAACGTCGTCTTTAATCAGAAATCTTTATTAGTTTTAGCAAATGCTAATCTTCTAGACTCTGTCTGCACAAGTACATGCGTAGATACGAATCGCGGCTACCAAGCAAGTACTGGCGGGTTCAAATCTCAATGCGGTAGTGTTTATCTTGGTGGTAGTGTTCGGTCGATAAAGGCATAACACTTACGCTCATACACTCACTGGGCTGTGGCCGCTTCACTATGCCATTCTCTTTCCTCATTTCATTGCGCTCGTCACCGCATTGCCCGAATAGAAAGAAAATATTGATGCTGTAATGCCATCTCTTCTTCCTCGACACCCGAAATTTATCGATAGTTGACTAATGTTAAATGAGATCACATGAACACCAACGACTGTTGGAGGTAGCAAATACCCAAAAGAAGTGATTACACATCAGAATATATCAAAAAAGAAAAACAAATTCTGAAAATTGTTGTGGACAATCGCGGAGTGATATTGCCAAGCATACCTTATCGCAGTCAGTGTAATCACCATTCTACATGTCAGAACGGGAAAACTATTCTTCGAATGGGTTCTGCATCTACTCGCAATGGAAGCAATGCACCGCACCGCCGTATCGATGAGTAGAACGAGGAAATCGAAAGAAGTAATGTTCTAATTGCTATACCACCTATATATAAGTTATCCCACGCACACAAATATGAATGCTTTACCTAGTCGGATAAGTACCTCTGTGTATTGCAAGGGGAAAAGACACATTCTGTATCGCTAGGGTGTATACCAAGCTATACACGGTTGTTGCTAGTGAATGTATTGAAATATTCGAAGAGATTTTTTTCCCGCTTTACTCTTCTTTACGTACACTTGCTATTATTTGTAGAAGTGTAGGGAGGCAGTATTCTTCGCAAAGCAGTATTCTTATGAAAGAATCGTATACTATAACGACAAGTATTTTATCGCATCATTATTTAATAGCATACTTTCAGGCAAATATTGCCAATAATACATTGAATTATCTTGGCCGTGTGGCTTGGATGATATGTGATGAGTATGGGTGAGTACGATGGGTGCAAAACTTTCGACCTGAACTGTATACAGTCGCTTCTTTGTTTTTCATTATTCTCAATCTACAATAAGCAAAATAATTTGACTGAGAGATTCATGTGCATACATTAAAAAAATGTTGTCTCGCATCTCTTTTCCCGAATACTGATATACTGATATGGATAAAAAGCTGTAAAGAAAAAAAAAAAAAAAAATACCGAAATTAAATTGTCAATGGCAGATGTATACATTTTTAAAT
This sequence comes from Glossina morsitans morsitans, assembly GCA_001077435.1. Taxonomy (NCBI): domain Eukaryota; kingdom Metazoa; phylum Arthropoda; class Insecta; order Diptera; family Glossinidae; genus Glossina; species Glossina morsitans. The sequence continues at coordinate 17,497 of CCAG010009914.1, forward strand.
GAATATTTTTATATTTATAGCTCGATAGTATATTAATTTTATTATTTTGTATGCGTCAGGCGTTGTTTAAATACAAATCTTCTATCAGACGTTCGACTTTGCTCTTCATTCCCTTGCCGGTGCATCTTTTCATCAAATAATGAAACCTTTACCAAGTCTAAGAAGATAGCGGAAAAAGGATAAGAGGATCCATGAATGCTCTCACAATTTCCGTATAATTGTTGATGAGATGCCTCTATATATAACCAATCAACCGGTTTCCGGCTTTAAATGAAAATTTTGATACCTTTGCTATCGGCAACGATAGTTCATGCTTACTATTGAAAAACGCCTTCAGATGAAATCCATACCGTTTTGTTGCCCAAGCAACGTGAGATCAAAGAAGATTTGATGTCACCTGATTACTCCACAGCCCTTAAGCAGATGTTAAGACTGGTAAATGGCTTTTTAAAATAACTTTTAACTGTAGGAAGCGCATCCCGTTGTATATGTCGCGAGGTTCGGTCTATGCTAAGTTGAATCTCCCGTTTGTTTACTACACAAAATTGACAATCTATTTTCTCTAAAAGGCGCTCTTTGTTATAACTCTAGCATACATACATATATGTGATGAAATTTTTATGAATTTTTGATTATCACTTGAATTTTTGATTAAGAGAGAAATTCATACAATTGAATGACATCTTTTAAGCAGACAAAAGAAAAGTGAAAGACATTTTGTGTGTGCGAAAATAAAAATAAATACTTGATAAATACTTGCAAAAAAACAAAAGCAAAGGGTGTTCCGAAATAAGCTAAAATTTTCATTTTTTCATCAAATATATATATATATATATATATATATGTTTTTCTGGTTTGTATTTAATAGTTTTATGTCATTAGAAAGTATTACCTTGATTGCGTTATGCTAGCCTGAGGCCCGGGAACAAGTGTTCATCTTTTTGAAGAAAACTTCCGTAATGTGTTTTCTGTTGTAAATTAAGTTGCCCGTAAAATTAAGTTGCCCGTAATCAGTCAGCCCGACCGTCAATAAGGGAGATGCCTCGTTTATTTTTTCTTAAGATAATTTTCTTAGACTGAATATTTATTTATTTATGTAACCGCGAAGCCATTAAGGCTTATTATATGTGCAATAATAAAGTGCAATAATACAAAAATGTCCTTCTTAAAGGAAAAGACAAGAAAATTGAAGACTAGTAAGAAAGGCAATAAGACATAATGCACCCACACTTTCGCCAACATACCAACTAACTAGCTAATCTCATTATTAGCGGCGAAGATTCGAATCTTAGATTACAGGGTTACAAATTTCTAAGTGAGATAAGAGCATCTAAATTGTTGTAACTCCCTAGCCAGGGAATTATAAGCTCTTACAACTCCTCTCTGAGGCGATTTGGACAAAGGGCAAGTAACTCGTGTAGTCCACAAGTGATTATTGTTAAGTGACCTTCTAAAAGAAAAAGCTCATGCCGTCCCTGCCATGGGATAATGTCGTAAAGGTTTAACCGAAGTCTACTCTTAATAAAGTTAACGATGGAACAACCTAGAAAACATAGGCCGTAACCTGAGATAGGGTCATATCGCTTCAAGGGGAGTGTATGTCTAAACACAGGACGTACCAGCCTCCATTTCTCGAGGTTTGAAATTTTCGTGGAACTGTAGACTTCGAATATCAAACAAGCTTTCAAGTAAAACTTTGTAAATTATGGCAAATACAGTCGCAGTACAATTGCACTTGTTTTTACGCGAATTCGAATCGATTTACGCCTATAGAATTCAAAAGTCCGAACAGCAACGAAACTATACGAAACAGTATAAGATATTTTGCACAAAGCCCGTATGTATAAAGCCCGTTTGTATAAAGCCCGTTAAAAACTAAAACCGTTTAACGTAATAGAACTTTAAACGCATGCACTTTAAGCCATATCTTACCAATAAAATAATTTGTCAGTAATAAGCCACATTATCTCTTTCAAGGTCAGGCCGGCAAAGCAATTTCGTACATCAAATGCAATCTTGCCGCAGAAGTGCAAGAAGTGAGGAGAAGAAAGCAAACAGTTATTTACCGTCATAATGATAACCTAATTAATTTTGGCTTATTTGGAAAGCTTAGGTGATTG